>JAYESA010000005.1:303964435-303982741 GCA_036927795.1 Iris macrosiphon
TTGATTTGCGTGTCGGGTCTTGGATCCACTTGTATTAGTCGGGGCGGGGAAATACTCGAGTAGACATGTAAACATTCCTATCTGGCATCATCAGGAATCACTCCCTCTGGTCTAATCTGGAATGATAGCAGCCGCGCACCCAGTGCGCGGTGAGCCGTACTTACCCCTAGCCGTTTACATGTCGAAACAAGTATTTCAAAGACACCGAGTTTATTCTTTATAGTCTGGACTCTCATGCATTTCTTGACTTGTCTCACTTACATGTTTCTGGACTTGACTCACTACATGTTTTTCATGCTGGACTCACTACACGTTCATGTGCACCGACTTGATCTTAGTGTAGATTTCTTGTATCTTGCAGTTATTACTATCTTGCTCTGATATCCATGCATCTTTACCTTTATGCACCAGTTATACATATTTCCTTGTTTCATACTTGCTTCATTCTTCTTGCTACTTGCTATAACTGTTTTATAGTTTTTATCATTTAAATGGAACTGCTGTTAGAGATGTACTTGCTCCAGTCCTGACTGGACATATTTTTTCAGAGTATCCGGAGGAGTGGTGTCCGACGTTTTATGGACCTGAGCCTGTCGATGGTGCAGACAGGGACCCTCTAGTTTAGGAGTGATTTCCGGGTTGGTAGCCGGGATCACTAGGACCTTGTTGTTGTTTTATTAGCTTTAGCACCGGATTTGTCTCCGGTTTTGGATTGAGACCTTGTATTGTATATTATTTTGGATGATTTGGATGATGTATTATTATTATGGATGTTGTGGTTGTTGTAGTAGTTGTTGTTGGTTAGACTTTATAGTTGTTAGATCTCTGTGTTATCTTATCGTGCTTAGATTCGTGATTGAGTACTTGATTATCATTGTGATATTTGCTCCTCCGTTTGGAGTTAAGATCTTGACAGGTTTATACTTGTTTGTATGGTTGCCCTCCTTTTGGAGAGGTCATGGCCGATTTTTTGTATGAAATTTTATCTAGATAGTTGACCTAGACAGCGTTCTACCGCCGATGCTGCGGCGTAGGCTGGACGTACCCACGACTCATGCCCGATTTTCCGGGTGCGGGTCGTGACACGTTTTTGGTGGCGGCCCCATGCAGGTCTCGATTCGCAATTAGTGCGATATCGTGGTGGTACAACAACTTAGTTGTACTGCTGCGAGCCTGCTATAGGATCTAGGATCTAGGATGAGAGTGTACTCAATCACAACTAGGAACAATTCCAATCTAATTATTCTGAAATTGCTTTCTTTTGAAATATTACTGTCCTTCTTTGATGATATCGTATCTTGCACCGTATTGACTTCTTTTGATCTGTGTTCAGGATGCCTCCGAAGACACGATCTCATCGTACCGTTCCAGCAGTTGCCACTGAGAGGTCTGCTACCTCTCGTCCAGCTCGTATTCAGGCAGCTGCTACCGCTCCACTCACCACTCCTGCGGTTGAGGGAGCATTTGCTTCTTTCGGGGATCCTCCTTCACCTGTCGATCCGAGGACTACCCCAGTCGTTCCGGTGGTTCCTCCACCACTTCCTGCTCCAGTAGATGCCGCGCAGTTGTTTGCGTTCTTCAGGGAGATGATGGACGCGCAGCACCGTCAGGTGGATGTGATGAGGCTGGGCATTGAGAACGCCCACCAGGTGGCCATGACAGCAGTGGATAGGGTGGCACAGATTCAGCCACAGGCAGATCAGATTCAGCATCCGAGGCCGGGCAGTATTATCGACTTTCAGAGGATGCGGCCCAAGGAGTTCTGTGGTACAGAAGGTATCCTGTACGCTGATGACTGGATAGAGCAGATTGAGGGCATCTTCAGGCTGGCGCAGATTCCAGACAGCATGCAGATAGAGGCAGCGGGCAGTCAGATGTTCGACCTCGCTTTGACATGGTATCGCACAGATACGAGGATTGCAGCGCCAGGGCTTACTTTGGAGGCTTTTAAGAGGCTTTTTAAGGAGAAGTTTTTCTCAGATGTGGCACTCAGTGCTTTGGAGAGCCAGTTCGAGGCACTCGTCCAAGGGAGCATGACAGTGGACGAGTACGCAGCGGAGTTCTGCCGTCTGGGCAGATTCGTGGATGGCTTGAGTGAGGCAGCTAAGGCGAGGAAGTTTCGCAAGGGCTTGGTTATGGCGGTCAAGTCTTTGACCAGGAGCGACCGCGAGGCAACTTTTGAGCAGATAGTAGGAGATGCTCAGAGAGCAGAGGGTGACTTGGAGCTCAAGTCCAAGAGAGGCAGGGATGATTCAGGCAGTGCGAGTGGCAGTGCGGGACCAGCTAAGCGTCCCTATGTGCAGAAGGCAGCGCAGCAGGGTCAGGATCAGAGAGCGCCCACTTGTGCCTACTGCAGGAAGGCAGGACACACTTGGGATGTTTGTAGGAGGAGGCTGAAGGTGTGTTTGTTCTGTGGATCCGCTGCTCACCAGATGCGAGATTGCCCTACTGCACCTCCATTGGGTGGAGCACAGGATCAGAGAGTTGGAGCTAGGCCATCTTTGGCACAGCATCATGCCCTGCACCAGCAGAGGGATACACCCCAGCAGGGCAGGGCTTATGCGTTGACGGTCGAGGAGGCCGATGCTACGGATGTCGGGTTAGCAGGTCTGTCTCTTGTTTCTTCTTCCTGTCCTTTTCCATTCCTATGGTGTGCTTCATTAGTACCTGTTAGATTTTCTTTGTGCTGTGGTAGATAGTGTAGTGACCCCGATTGAGACTGTAATAACACGACAGTAGGACCCTGATCTTGTATGTTGTTTAGGTAGAATTTCTTGACTGTGATTGTTGGGGGTTTGACCTAGAGAGAGTGTGATTGACTTTAAATTTCGAGGACGAAATTTTCTAAGGAGGATAGGCTTGTCACCACCCCATTTCCAGAGCCGAGTATTTTTTTTTATTTTTAATTTAGTTAATTGTGGATTATTTATATTTAATTGTATTTATATTTAATTATTGATTGTATTATATTTTTATTGTTTGTTTTAGGATTTTGGCTAGCCTGGACCCATGTCAGACCCTAGTGGACCCATGTCCGACCCAGCCCACACCCTTGCGAGAATTATTTTGGGGCTTAGATTTATTTATTTTATTTTTAGAAGGTTAGTGGGAGATATTTGGAGTTAGTTTGAGTGTTTTTGGACCCCGAAACCCAAAACCGAGTTACGGGAGGGCATTTTGGACATTTGTCAACTTGTGGAGCCCTTTTATATGTTATGGCCGGTTCCCACATCCCCCTACCCGACCAAAACAGCAGCCACAACACAGCCACCTCCCATTCCACTCTTCTTCTTCTTCTCCACTTCTTCTTTCTTCTTCCTTCCTTCTTCCAAAGTAAGTTTCCTTATTTTTCTTCCTTCTTTCTTCCATTTCTTTCATTTGTTTGAACCCTAACCCTACATTCTTCCCCAACCTAGGTGGGTAGAGCCTAGATTTGGTGTTGGAGCTTGGATTTGAGGCTTGAAAGCTTGGATTGGAGGATTTGGAGCATTTTTGAGATTTTGGCTTGGAATTCCAACTCTCAAGAGGTAAACTCTAATTTTCCCCTTGTAATTACTCTTTTATAGTGTAATTAATATTTTAGAACCTTCCTAGACCCTTAGGCTACCCGTGGGAGGAAGTTGGAACTAGTTGGGTAGTGTTTGGAGACTTTAACACTAGGTTTTGTGTCAATTTTGGGTGAAATCCGAATTTGGCCCAATTTTGGGTAATGCCCTAGGTTAGACGGACCTAGGTAGACGTTGTCGGGTGTCTTGAGGGTGAGTGCGTGTCTCCGTTCGGACACGGGAAGCCGCGTCGCGGAGAAACGGACGTTTCGGGCAAAATTAGGGTTTTTCATCGTCGCCGATTCTAAGTGCGTGTGCGTTTCCGCCACGGGCCTAGAATCGACGCGGGAGCACATTTTCTAGGATCTAGACATCGTGTAGAGCGCGTGGGTAAATTTTAGGCCAATTTCGAGTTCGTTTGGTGTGCGTTTCAGGAGGTTTTCCGAACCGTGCACCACGTGTTCGTCGAAATAACCGAACGGCCATTTCGACTTGGGCTCCTCGTTTCGGGCTTGTGCACGCGTTGGGTTAGTACCGGGGAATGTGTGCTAGAGTTTTCGAGTTATATTTTATATATTTATAGGTGTTTGTGCGTGTCGGGGTCGTTGGGCGTGCGTAGGTGGGGCGTTGTGAGCGTTGTGTGCGTTGTGCATTGTGTGTTGTGTTATGTGTCTATATATATGTATATATTTATATGTATGTGTGTTTATGTATATATATATATATATATATATATATATATATATATATATATATATATGGGTGTATTTATATCTATGTGCTAGTGAGGGTGTGTGAGGTTGAGTGTGTGTGAGTGAGGATATATAGATATATATATATATATGTTTAAGTGTGTGAGTGTGTGTGTGTTTATATATATATATATTAGTGTATATATATATATATAGATATATGTGTGTATGTATATATAGATATGTGTATATAATTATATGTGTGTGTGTGTGCTTGTGTTTGTGTGTGTGTGTGTACTTATACATATGTGTGTGTTAGTAGATATATTAGTGTGTGTGTGTGTATATATATATATATATATATATATATATATATATATATATATATATATATATATATATATATATATATATATATATATAGGAGCTTCTGTGTATATATATATATATATGTATGTATATATATATATATATATATATATATATATATATATATATATATATATATATATATATATATATATATATATATATATATATATATGTTTGTTTATAGGAGAGTGTGTGTGTGTGTATGAGAGAAGAGGGGGGGGGGGCAGAACCTGGGACTGAACTGCAGCAGGGAGCTACAGCAGCTAAGCAGCGCGGCAGCAGCAGAATATTCAGCAGCAGCAGCAGTGCAAGGCAGTGCAGCGTGCAGCGGAGACGAGCCAGCGTGCAGCGGGGCCTGTGCAGCGTGCAGTGCGCTGCACACTGCACAGCAAGCAGCAGCAGCAGCAGTCTCTTCAGTCAGCAGCAGTAAATGCTAGCAGCATACGCAGCGCTAGTAGCAGCAGCAAACAGCGGGTAGTAGCAAGGAGAGTGGTTTAATAGTTTTTAATAGTTAGAATAGATAGTTATATAGATGGTTTAATAGATAGATAGATTAGTAGATTGATAGGTATTAGAGATTGTTAGATAGGTAGATTAATGGATTGATAGTTGGATAGGTAAATGGATAGATAATTAGATAGGTAGATAGCTAGTTAGATAAATAGGTAAATAGATTAGATACATAGGTAGAAAGGTAGTTATCTATCTAAGGTATATATATATTTATATACATATAGTTATATGCATACCTAGAGATATCTAGATAGTATATATGGATATATATATTTATGTGTATAGGTAAGATAATGGGTATGAGTATATATGTGTGTGGATATATATGTATATAGGTAGATACCTACTTAGATATATATATATATGGTAGATATCTATATTACCTAGCCTAGATTAATAACTAGGTGCATAATTAGTAGCTAGATAGATAGTTAGATATCTAGGTATAGATATATGTATATATTTGAGGGTAAGGTAGGCAAGGTAAGGTAAGGTATTGGGTATAGATATATAGGTATATGCCTATATGTATTAGATATCTATATTTTAGCCTAGATTATAGCTAGGTATATATGTTTATGCACAGTTAGTTAGCTAGAGGGGTAATCGGGTTGAGTTTAGAGCGGTATCTCAATACCTTGAGATACCGAGGTATTTCAATACCTTGAGATAACCAAGGTATTGGGTTTCGAGCAGGGTTTTTGAGCAATGGCCTAGGAATAGTATTGGGGTGATTTTTATATGTATATGTGTATATATTTATGCGTGCTAGCATAGGTTTTAGCGGATTTAGGCGGGGTATATAGCGTAGGTTGAGGTATCGGATACCGAGGGTATCCCGGTATCTCAAGGAGGCGAGTTTGTGAGTTTTCTAGCTTAATGAGCTCGGTTTGACCTAGAATTTCAGGAGCACCCTAGTTTGACCCAGACTTGACTGTAGTTGACTCGGTTGACCGCCAAAGTCAACTTTTGACCTAGTTTTGACCCAGAGTTGACTTTTTGGACCCAGAGTTGACTTTTTGACCCAGATTTCACCGGTTTGACCCGTTTGACCTAGAACGACCCTAGAAGCCTATTTTTAGTTATTTTATATCTGTTTAACTCATTAGAATCCTGTTTAACCTTGCTTTTCGCATTAGGTCCTTGCGACACCGGTTCGGATCGCCAGTTGCTCAGGACGTCAGGCGAGTACATTCTCTGATAGTTTTTATTATTTGATGATTATTATGATTCAGCTTCTAGTATAGTATCATCTGATTATTCTGGCACAACACGGGACACTGATTGATATTTCTGGATTTATTTACTTGCGACACGTACATTTCATGTTTCTGGCCTCTATTCTGGAATCACTACAGGCATCACTACAGGCATCACTCATGTTCAGGCTGGACTCATCTTGATTTGCGTGTCGGGTCTTGGATCCACTTGTATTAGTCGGGGCGGGGAAATACTCGAGTAGACATGTAAACATTCCTATCTGGCATCATCAGAAATCACTCCCTCTGGTCTAATCTGGAATGATAGCAGCCGCGCACCCAGTGCGCGGTGAGCCGTACTTACCCCTAGCCGTTTACATGTCGAAACAAGTATTTCAAAGACACCGAGTTCATTCTTTATAGTCTGGACTCTCATGCATTTCTTGACTTGTCTCACTTACATGTTTCTGGACTTGACTCACTACATATTTTTCATGCTGGACTCACTACACGTTCATGTGCACGGACTTGATCTTAGTGTAGATTTCTTGTATCTTGCAGTTATTACTATCTTGCTCTGATATTCATGCATCTTTACCTTTATGCACCAGTTATACATATTTCCTTGTTTCATACTTGCTTCATTCTTCTTGCTACTTGCTATAACTGTTTTATAGTTTTTATCATTTAAATGAAACTGCTGTTAGAGATGTACTTGCTCCAGTCCTGACTGGACATATTTTTTCAGAGTATCCAGAGGAGTGGTGTCCGACGTTTTATGGACCTGAGCCTGTCGATGGTGCAGATAGGGACCCTCTAGTTTAGGAGTAATTTCCGGGTTGGTAGCCGGGATCACTAGGACCTTGTTGTTGTTTTATTAGCTTTAGCACCGGATTTGTCTCCGGTTTTGGATTGAGACCTTGTATTGTATATTATTTTGGATGATTTGGATGATGTATTATTATTATGGATGTTGTGGTTGTTGTAGTAGTTGTTGTTGGTTAGACTTTATAGTTGTTAGATCTCTGTGTTATCTTATCGTGCTTAGATTCGTGATTGAGTACTTGATTATCATTGTGATATTTGCTCCTCCGTTTGGAGTTGAGATCTTGACAGGTTTATACTTGTTTGTGTGGTTGCCCTCCTTTTGGAGAGGTCATGGCCGATTTTTTGTGTGAAATTTTATCTAGATAGTTGACCTAGACAGCGTTCTACCGCCGATGCTGCGGCGTAGGCTGGACGTACCCACGACTCATGCCCGATTTTTTGGGTGCGGGTCGTGACAGTACTGGAGCTCCAGGGTCAGCCTACGGTAAAACCTCTTAGCCTTCTCCAAGTCATTAGGTATTAGGACGGTGCCATACTTACTGAGGCGGCTAAACTCTGTGTCATACTCATCAACTATCTTGTTCCCCTGCTCCAGATGGAGAAACTGATCGTACAATGCATCCCTTACAGTGTCCGGGAAGTACTTCCTCTCAAAGCACTCCAAGAATTATTCCCAAGTCTGATGCGTACCCAACTGGCGCTTCATTGATTCCCACCAGTGATGTGCGTTACCCTCTAGCTGAGTCCTTACGCCTATCATCCGTAAATTGGTAGGTAGTTGTGATGCTTCTAACAACTTCTTGGTATTGGCAATCCAGTTCGTGGTCTCCTCTGGACTCTCATTGCCTTTATATGGCTTGGGGCCCATCTGCACAAAGTTCTTGACTGAACCAACCCAAGCTCGAGGTACTAGAACTAGTGCTTGAGCTGGTACAGTAGCCTGCGCAGCCATCCTCTCGAGTGCTGCCAAAAATTCTTGTCTCTGCTTGGCTGCCTGCTGCCTCTGTTCCTGCATCATCATCTGAAAGAATTGGAACAACTGTGTCTGGATATCCTGTGGTGCTAGCGGAGCTGGAAAAGTCCCATCAGGTATCGTAGAAGGAGTTAATGGAGTTTAATTGCTAGTCAGTCCATCCGGTCCGGAAAGAAGAGGTATTATTGAGATCTCTTCTGGTGATTGGTCGTCGTCCCCTGGAGACGTGTTGTCCCCGGTGGCAGCATGCCCGTTAAGCAAATTCATCTTTCTGCAAGAGATGGACGAAGGATTAAGAAGAGTACATGAATCAAGCATGATGCAAGCACTTAAGTAGGACATGTTAGAAGGAAGGTAAGTTATAGTCAAGTATGGATGAGATCTAAAATTCTAATCCTAGGTGCAGGCCCGTTCGGTACAGTTACGTAACCGAAACGGCTAACTCGACCTACATGGGCTACCACAAAAATATGTCATGCCCCAGTCCTAAAATACATAGGACTAGGAACACGTAAGCATGCCAGCCGTATGTATATGGCAACTCCAATATATGGATACCATAATACACACGTACGCTGTAATATGAATGTAAACTCACATGTGGTATAAATAGTATCATAAGTCACAGATATGCTAATCTCATCTACACAACAAGTCATAGAAAAAAAATACTAAACTAGAATAAGGAGTCTGAAATATCCAAATAATAGTCGGGTGGAGACAAATACACTACCAAAGACTATATCCAAAACTAAAATGAGAGAGGAGTATAAAATCTCCAATATAAAAATAAGGTGATGGCAGAAGTGTATCAGCTAAAAAGATCCATCGCTAGATATAATCAAAGATGCTCAGAGGGTAAGACCTCCTCGGCAGAAAGTAACGCGTCAGGTCCAGGCCCGTACTCCTGCGGATACTCCTGGTCGTCTATACCTGGCAAAGGACCAGGTCCTCAGAGGGACATAACAAGATATATAGAAGCATGCCAATTGAATACAGTAAACATGCATAGAGTTTGAAAATATATAAGTACATTGTACAAGATAATCTATATGAATGCAAATGAGGACAACTTTTTGACGTATGGGCAAGGGTAGGCTACTCGATCTAAACCTCACAACTCACACACATGTCAGTGGACATCAGAAATCGTTATACCTCGGGGATAGCAACCAGCGCGACTCTACAGAAATCGACATACCTAGGGGGTAGCGACCAGCATGACTCTACAAAAATTGACATACTTCAGACTTTTGTGATCTGTGTAAATTTCAACCAGCTCTCCATAAAGGTAGTGCCACCATTGCTTTAGTGCAAATATCACCGCAGCTAGCTCTAGATCATGTGTCAGATAATTTTTCTCATGAACCCTCAGCTGTCTCGATGCGTAAGCTATCACCTTACCATGTTGCATCAGTACACATCCTAGTCTGCTCCTAGACGCATCGTTATACACCATAAATCCTCCAGATCTAGAAGGAAGTGTCAAGATCGGTGATGTCCTCAGATGCTTCTTCAGCTCATCGAAAGCTGTTTGACACTCAGTCCAAATAAACTCATCGCCTTTATGCGTCAACCGCGTCATAGGTGCAGCGATCCTCGAAAAGTTTTTCACAAACCTTCGATAATATCCGGCAAGTCCGAAAAAACTTCTAACCTCCATAACTGATATAGGGGTAGGCCACTTCTCCACTGCGGCGATCTTCTCCAGGTCAACTGATAGTCCATCTCCAATGATTATGTAACCAAGGAAAGGTACCATATCCAAATAGAACTCGCACTTGCTGAGCTTGGCATACAACCTCTCCTGCCTCAGCGTCTCCAATACGATCCTGAGATGCTCATCGTGCTCCTCCTGGCTCTTGAAATATACTAAGATGTCGTCGATAAATACCACTACGAAATTATCCAAGTACTGGTGGAAAACCTTGTTCATCAGGCTCATAAATACTGCTAGTGCGTTGGTTAAACCAAACGTCATGACTAGAAACTCATAGTGCCCGTACTTCATCCGAAAAGCTGTCTTCAGAATGTCCTTATTTCTCACCTTGATCTGATGATAGCCGAATCTAAGATCGATCTAAGAGAATACACATGCACCGCTCAGTTGATCAAATAAATCATCGATGTGCGATAAGGGGTACTTGTTCTTTATCGTTACAACATTTAGCATCATGTAATCGATACACAAATGTACCGTCCTATCCTTCTTCAGCACAAATAAGATGGGTGCTCCCCATGGAGAAATATTAGTCCGAATGAAATCCTTGTCTAAGAGATCATCTACTTGGACCTTCAACTCAACCAACTCTTTCAGTGCTAGTCTGTAGACGGGGGAAGTAACTGGCTCATCTCCGGGAGTCAACTCTATAGTAAACTCTATCTCTCTGTCAGGTGGCAGGCCTGAAAGATCCTCTGAAAATATATCCTCAAACTCTGATATAAGGTGGGGGTACACCAGTTCACCTTCTGCAATGTGTACCGCTAAGGTAGGTTGGACACCATGCTCTCGGGCTCATCGAAGAAACTCAAACTCAGGATGATCTGGTGGTCTAAATATAACGCATCCACGTCGGCAATCTAGCGTTGCATGGTATTGGCTCAACCAATCCATGCCTACGACAATGTCATACTCTAGACTTAACGTCATGATAAATTCTCCCGTTCTATTTACAAACACTAATTCTCCTTTTTTTCTTTTTTGTGTTTTCTCTCACTTAATGTATAAATACTCTTCTCCTCAAACTTTCTCCTCGAGTTTTGTTCTCATTCATGTTCCATTTCATACCTCAGTTTCAATGGTATCATTTCTTTATCCATAATCAATTTTCTTTTGTTTAGTTCTCTAATATGATATTCCCAAATTCTTCTATCGATATATTCATCGTTCCTTTGTCATAAACATAATTCTTTCGGTATTATTTTCTTCATATCCTCCAGGTGTAATTGGGTTGACCCCAACCAGTGTTATCCTTACAATAGTTCATACCTACTATTGGGCTCAAATTTTCTAAGGTATATAATATAATCTATTATTTTGTTAAGTAAATCCTCCGCATACCGTATCAAATTACAGCTTATTCTCCCTAAAATTGTATTTCTCAATTTTTTCTTTCTGTTATTTATTACTCTGAGTCACCATAGTATAATTATAATAATGGTATCACCCAAGTACATGCTAGAATTCCTGGTATCAGATAATCATCTTCCCGGTAGGAGCCTAAAAGTTTCATCTTCTCAAGTTTATAATACCATTCCTCGTATCGCTATAATGATCTACAACTAATTCCTAGCATCTAGTTATGCATATCCATAAATTATTATAGAGGGTTAGGATCAACAATCTTTCTAGCTTCTAGTACTTCCCAAATTAATATTATCTTAAGTAAGGGTAGGGTTTTATCAGTTCTAGGAACATACTACTAGGTCCAATTCTTTTGCTAACAATCTACACGAATTCTAGAATCTAAAAAGAACCTATCAACCTACCCTACTAAGGGTAACAATCTTCTTATAAAATATTACATTAATCATGCCTTCTTTCGTCTGGACTACGATCTTCTTCTGGAGGGAACCACCAAGCACAAGCATTCGTCTCTCCGAAATAAAGGGAGATGAGAAACAATGATAACGATATTGATGGAAAAGGAACGAATACAATTTTAAAGTCCAAGGGCGATAATCAAATACAAAGGAAGTTTCAAAATTGGTTATGGATTGAGATTTCATTTAACAATAATCATAAATTGCATGCTCGTTCGGTACAGTAATGTAACCGAAACGATATGCTTTGACCTGCATGGGCCACCACAAAAACCATGTCAAGCCCCAGTCCCAGAATACACGGGACTAGGCCCCGTGGCAATGGCCATCTACGTACCAAGGGGACTCCAGTCTGACTCCAATACGTATAAGCTATAAATGAGGGTCACTATCTAGAAATACGGTATACATGTCTATGTCTCAATCCACAGGGATATGTAATAAAGAAGGGACAACATGTAACATGGTGTGCACCCCATATTACACTCGTCTGAATAGGCTCAAAGAAAATAATATGAGTCTACAAATACTGGGCAATACTAGCAAAAAATAAGCAAATATCATAATAGCTGAAGAATGAAAAAATGATACAAATATCGAGTAACAATACCTGCATACCAGTATAATACTCATCAGCAGCTCCAGCCTCCCGTCAGCAATCGACCCTACAATCTGGCACTAAACCAGGTCCTTAGAGGAACGTAACAAGGTACAAAAATAGTATGCCATAGTAAAACAGAAAGGAAACAAGTGATACGCCGGTATAATCTAGCATAACCACCTAAGTGAGACACGACTTGAAGACAATGTTCGACACGTGGGTTTTCCAAATATAAATCCGTAGCTCCGAGGCACAGAGACACACAGTGCGTACCGTAGCTCCGAGCATAGAGTCACACGGGTAATACTACGACTCTGGATACAAGATCTCTACATAAATAAGATTACATATATATATATATATATATATATATATATATATATATATATATATATATATATATATATATATAACGCGTGCAAAGTAGCCCAAGCGTCTAGTAACTGTCTTCCCCTCCCAATGCGGTCAACAAGACGCATCCACTGCTCGCTGAGCCTGAACCTCTATCTAACAGTCTCATCATACTGAAGTAACTAGCAACAAACACGATCCTATAGTCATTACAGATTTCAGTCATGCTGATACGACCAGGTAGTCTGGCACGATGACAGTTTCTGAATGTGTCCTAGGATTCCGATGTAACCAAGTAGGTACATTAAGGTATCGAGAAATATCTAACAATCGATACTAGACATTACCGACAAATGTCTGCACCCAAATATGACCCGTACGCTAAGTAACGATTCTGATCCAAAGTGCACACAATGTATAGATAGAATAAATAGTGAATCTGGAACTGAGATACAGAGTGGCAAGGTACACTTGTCGGGATTCGGATGCTGAAGGCGGAGCTCCGGTACAACGTCCAAGTCCGAGGATTCCAAAGTACCTAGAGATGATATATAAAATTAATTAATAATCTAGCTCAAAACTATCTAAAATAAGATATGACACTAAGACTAGCATATGTTTCTGTCTTAGTTATATAACTCACGTCTAATGTACTAACTAGAGGGTTGACCCAAGTTGACTAGGGTAACGTTGCATCAAATACGAATCATCAAATAGCATAACATCCTCAAACAATATCTTCAAATCCTAATATTTATCTTAGTGATTTCAGTCATATATGTTTAATGTTCATCCTCGACCATACCATCCATGTAATCATAGACATAATTGCATACACCCAATTTAGTTGTCACACCTAAATACGCTTAACGTTCACACACAATATCCTCTATCATATCATCAAACTATCTCACCGATCTTATTGGAACAACATCCCCATCATATGCATTTTCACATATATAAATAATGCCAGACAAAGCCATTAAAATATGCATAGGTATTACTCAGGGAACCCTAAACCTAACCAAGGTTTCTCTTAACACATATAAATAACTATAAAATAATGACGAAGGGGGAGAAGTTACTCAGGTGGCTGCGGGTGGTGGCAGCGACGATGCTGCGGCTTCGGTCAGTGACGGCGTCGACCACGGAGGTGGTGCTTGTGTCGACCGTGGTGGTGGTGGTGGTGCTCGACGGGGTGATGGTGGTGGTGCTCGGCTGCGGTGGTATAGGCAGGAGGGGGTGGTGGTGCTCGGCGGTTGTGGTGTAGCTGGTGGTGGTAGTAGCTACGGTAGGTGTAGGTGGTAGTGTAGTCGAGTGATGGTGTTGGTTGCGGTATTGGTGCTCTGCTTCGGTGGTGGTAGAAGTTTGGGTGTTGTTGTAAGTGGCTGTGGTGTATGAGTGAGGCTGACAGTGGTAGTGGTGATGGTGAAGGTGACGGTCGGTGGTAGTAGTGGCTGCTCGTGGTGATGGTGTAGGTGAAGGTGGTGGTGGAAATATTGGTGGCTGTGGTAGAGGTCCGTCGGGTAGCTACGGATTATGGTTGCAGCGGCTGCGGGTTGTGGTGGACGCATGGTGATGGTGGCAGTGGTAGCAGCGGTGGAGGTGGCAATGGCGGGTCATGGTGGCAGCGACGGTGCTGCGCTCGGGGTGAAGGTGGCTACGGTGGCGTTCGTGGTGGAGGTGGTGGTGTAGCTCCGGTGGTGGTAAGGTTGGGGTCGGGGTGGTGAAGGAGAAGAAGAAGTAGAGGTGAAGGTGAAGAAGAAGAATAATAGAGAAGAAGAATAAGAAGAAGAAGAAGAAGAAGAAGAAGAAGAAGAGAAGAATATAAGAAGAAGAAGAGAAGAAGAAGATTTCGGCTGAATGTAGAGGGAGGGGAGGAGAGAGAGGGTGGTGGGAACTTTTAGGTCTCTTCTTGGGATTAGGGCCGACCACATGTGAGGGAGTGGATTTGTTTGTTAATATAGGGGGATGAGTGGTTGTAATGGGAAAAAAATTGAATCAATGTCTAGGATTTCACATAAAAGAAAAACAATGCAAGGGGGAGAGAGAGTGTGAGGTGAGGTGTTCGATCATGAGGATGGGGGAGGGGTTTCTTTATTTGGTTTGCACCAATCGGAGGGTGACACCTAGCACCCTCTTTGCATTTTAGTCCCTTAACATTTGAGTGTTTACACATGAAGGAAAAAGAGTGAGAATTTGATGTAAAAAGTTGTGTTTGGTGTTTTGTAGGATGGGTGGGTGTTGGGTGTTTTGCATGAGCCTCATGAATGGGTGTTGGGTTAAGTTGGGTTTAGGTTAAGTCAGTTTCCCCAATTTAATTAAATAAAGTGTCATAGATGCTCTTAAATTAAATGGGTGCACATAGGATCTCAATTAGGAGTGACACAAAGGTCATGGACGGTGTAGGCTGACCTTGTGCACAAGTTTTTTGCGACATGCAAGTCTTGGGTCTTCCAAATTCACACTTGACAAGACAATCCATAATTTTTGTTCTGAACGAGCATTGCTCCACGAGCTGTGATTCTTGATTTGCTAGACATGATTCTTGTTCAGATGTAAACTTGGCATGATACTCGTTCAGTGTTCCACTTGCTTTGATGCATTCCCCTGGTTCAGGGACTGTCTTGGCGACCTAACGGTCCCGGATACTTGCAGGTTCATACTGCACAGAAGGACTATTTGATAGTCTTCTGGCTAACTAAATGCATGCACGATACGGATAACATTACTTGATTGTGGCATGTGTCAGTCTTGGTCCCTTTAATTGGTTAGGCGAAACGGGTTGAGTTTGTGTCCCCAAATTGATGGCAACGACATAGGTACAAGGCATAGTATTAAAAAATTAATTTTTGTGACTGAGAAGTTGTACAATTAAAATACAGCACAATGGAGTATGTTTGTGAGTGACAGAAATATCCGGTGCCTAGGTTGGTTTGTCAGGTCAAGAGTGCAAAGATTTGTTGGAAAGTAAAGGCTATTGTTGTGCTCCAATTATTGAAGCAACGGTAAGGTGCACCAAGGATTTAAATTAAAGAACCAGTCTACACAACCCTAATTTCTAATCATTAGACAACCTGAAACTAAACCAAAATTTTTACCATATCTAGTCTACCTAAAATATTTTTGAGGGGGTTTACATTGTTGGATCGAGAGATATCAGGAAGGAAACTCTTGTGTGAACTCCTGACCTCGACTTCAACTTCTGATTCTACCATCTTTGATTAAGTCTCGGGAATAACAAAATTTTTATATTTATCTCTAAGTTGAAAAAATCAAATATATTTTGTTGACCGAAAATGGCAGAACAACTTCTAACATTATTATATATTTGGATTATTTGGTACTTAAATAGTTTCTCCCACACAGTTACAGACTGTTATTAAATATTTGAATCAATAGATGGCTTTGAGAATGGTTTGGAGACAAAAATATATTGAAATATTATCTAGATGATACGTGTCACTCTCTTCCAACTCCTGGACACCATCATTTGTAACTCTCCAGTCACCGGTAACTCCCTTTGGCCGAACCTGGAGGCAACCTGCTATAGTCAGTAATTTTTTGCTTTACATTTGGAAAGACATTATTATCCATTTGAAAATTCCTTACATTAAGTATAAAAAAATTCAATGATAAATTTGACTTCACACCAATAATTGTATTCTTGTTACCAAAAAGAGTTTCTATATTGTCCAAACTAACTACTACAAATTTAGAAAATGTCTTGTCTTTTCAAATAATCATAGAAAATATAGTCTTCTATGTTCTTCTTGGATCCTTGAATAAATCTTATTAGGTTGGGAATAATCGGTTTAAAATATTTTCTATCAAGATAAATACACCGTTCATTTATGTACCAAATGATAGTTGCTTATAACCAATGACATGACAAGACAAAAGTGTAATTAGAGACTGAAATTGATCTTAAAGAGTCTTTGAGATATGACTTTGTTTATCTTTTGGTTATAGTTATTTTTTTATAACATGTTATCTCTTAGGGAACTTTTGGTATGTGGAATACAATACATTCTATATTTGAAAAAATTTAGAAAATTATATTTTTATATTTGGTAAATATATATATTTTTTAAATGATAAAAGAAGTGAAAAAATTTTTTTAAAAACTGAGAACAAAAACAAAATTCTTTTAAAATGAAAAAGTGAAAATAAAAGTCTAAAAGAGTATAAAAAAGATAAGAATTTGAAAAAGAACAAAAAATTCTAAAATTTTACAAATTGATAAAAAAAAGATTGTTAAAAAAGTGAAAAAGATAAAAAATAAAAAAAAAGTGAATGAAAAAAAAACTTAAAAAATAGAAAAAAGATGAAAAAATACTATAAAAAGCAATTCTTAAAAATGAAAAAAAAAATCTTAAACAAATAAAAAATTTTAAAAAACCAAAACTCACAATAAAATTTAAACAATAAAAAGTAATCGGGGAAAAAAAATTGTTCGGATGAAAAAAAAAACCTATTCTTGTGGGATAGAATTCTCATATTTCGTGAGAAAATTATTTATATAAATATTTGTAATTTTTGAAAATAAATTTTTATAACCTAAATAAACATGGAAATAGGTTTCTCATTCTAAATTTGCCAAAAAAAGATTTTAATAGTGCTACTTAATGTAGGTGCAACTTAAATTTTTTATCTTTCCATTTACAAGCAACCAAACACTTAGAATCGATCTATAACATATCTTACTTTGCACATGCACAAACCAAGGGTGATATTCTGGTAAGAACAAAATGGGAATATATTTTTCTATTTTATTTATAGTAAGAAACACCAATGAGAAGCTTTTTTTTTTCTTATTTCTTGTTTATTATGTCAAATAATAATGATGAAAAAGAAGAAAAAAATTTCAAATTGTAGATAAACATAGGGGTGTATAGGTAAATTTTAAGCCTTCAGACTTCAGTGGTTGATCATCTCATCCATTTCACCGCTTTAATGTTTCACTAGTATTTAAGCTCTTTCCTTCCCTTCCATTATATTTTTTTTCCTTTTCTTTCCCCCCAATTAGGATTTCTTCCTGTCTACAACTCCAAGAAATTTCTCTTAATTTTCTTTCGAAATCGGTGCAATACTTAGATTGATCGATTGGAGAGATCGAGATTGAACTACAGGTAATGAGATTTTGCTCAATTTTGTCCAAATTATGATCGGAAGTCGATGTGGTTGTTATGACATTTCGCTTCTTTTTCGAATTGATGTTGGTGGAATTGCTCTATATTTTGCTCGGTAATTATTCTCCGAAGCGAAGTGGAATAGGAGGCATGCCAAGTCTATATTATATGGACACGGTACCGACATGGCGGCACGGACACGACGATGGTTCTCGCGTACCAAAGTATATTTTTGGAGTGTGTGTCCGACACATGTTCGACACGACGCAAGAAAAAACAGACACGGAACCGATCTCCGCTGTAGGAATCCAAATGTTGGGATTTTGTGCTTCTTACTTGGTAGCTGTATGATTCCAAATGTTTAAAATAGCAATCTCGTTCTTTGTATTTATTTCCTGTGGAAGTGCTTCTTTTTACTTTTCATATTTATCATTATTTTCTTTGCACTTGCTCTCTCGACTTTGTTCACCAGAAAGCCTACTTCTTGTCCATGGTCTCTGATGAAATCATGCATCCATTTGTTGCAAAGTGCGCGTGCTTGATTTTACCTCGTTCTC